>CM068832.1:101109247-101149247 GCA_028554795.2 Sinohyriopsis cumingii
CTGACATTAAAACTGTTTTCTGTAGCAAAGTAGGGTCACTAAAGAACGTTGCCCCAGGGCGCTTCTTAACGCTACCAATGGTAGCAATCGTCAAATAATGCAGTCTGTGGTTGAACTATTTAAAGATATGTTTCTTCACTCACATATCAGAGTACCAATCAATGAATAAAAAGGACTCACATAGTCTACACGCTCTTGTATACGTCTATTTCTTCACACAGTCTATACGCCGTTATATGCGTCTATTTCTTCAAACGGTATATACGCGATTGTATACGTCTATTTCTTCACACAATCTATACGCCGTTATATGCGTCTATTTCTTCAAACGGTATATACGCCCTTGTATACGTCTATTTCTTCACAGGGTCATTAAGCCGTTATATGCGTCTATTTTTCACACAGTCTATATGCCCTTGTATCCGTCTATTTCTCCCATATTTTGTATTCCTTACTTTATTACTACAACGTTATGCTGCTCCTACATAATCGCTGCTGCAAGTTTTCTATATCCCAACACGTTGTTCTGGCTCGTACTCTAATTATATAGCATGAATTACAACACGGACACTATAATAATTAACCATGGACATGACTTTGGACAGGTCATATGCGCGTGTACAGAAACTTTGTCTTTCTACGTTAATTAAAACCGCTTGAAAAGTTTCTTCCGTAGCCCTCATGCACAATCAAGTTTTCACATCTTCCATACTTCGTTATGTTAATTGATTTTAACACATTGTGCACTTTATTTACGTCCAGGATCATGCCGACATTTACTATTTCTTTCTCCTATTTGAATCATAATACTAATAATATTTTGCCTCGATTTTGACTGTAAGGGCAAGAAGAGTTAATGTCTTGACTGACAAGGAAACAAAATGAACTAATTTGAGGCAGGATTATAAAATCTTTGGAATTTACTGAAATCGTTGTGGAAGAAAACATTATCAGACATAATGAACTTGGCAGCATTTATTCTAAGCTTTCAATCAGTTTCATCGTCTGAAGTTAAGGACACGAAATATTTTTTCTTTTTTTTCTTTCTTTCTTCGCCAAACGCATGTTGAAAAGGAGGGGAAGTCTGTGTTTTAGAAAACGGCACAACACTTTATGGGATATTAAATTATATCTAAAAACAAAAGATTAGTCAGGAAAGTCATGAATGGTTAATCTGGAAACATTTATTTCTTGAGAGAGAAAAACTCCAGGTTCGATAGCCACGTTAACACTGACATCCCCTCACCCCTCCTTCGAATTGATAGTACTAATATAATTGGGTGAATGCCTTTATTGTTGAAAACTACACTGCATCTTTTCATCATTCATCCAACACCTGACTAAAGTCGAAAAATGACAGATTTGGAAAAGAGGAGGCAGGACTTATTTTCTGTTTAGAATGTTTAGTTTAGCATCATTAGAAAATTACTTATCTTAGAATGCTCTTTCAAATAGTTTATTTCCTGGGCGTCTTTATTATCCTGTTGCTCTGAATTTGACGATAAAATTGTTATAAATTGCCATTTGTGTGGTTTGCTTAGGGACTAAATAGTTACTATATTTAAATACGTGAAAGTTTGTTAGATTGTCGAAGACTGACTTTTACAAAATCAAAGATGGTGTCATTTGAGAATGACTGGAAGCATGAACGAAAACATTCAAGTCAAGAAGAACGTTTGCATTGACTATTAATAGGGGTGTGACCCTAGCACGCTCAGCATTAAGAGGTTAGTGTTAATAATTTGTCGGCCTGGTGTCAGGATAAACTGACTGGGTGGGACATCATGCTACATGTCTGCGGCATGATGCCCCATTGCTAACATCACTATCAACTTCCACAACGCAGACATCGTAGCGGTATGACTGAGATTTTTTTAAAGCTACGTTAAAAGTTCAATTCACACACGCGCGCGCGACCATAACAAATATTTTTCTCTTCCTGAGCCTCACGACCCAGTGTCCACATTTTGATGAGTTCTGACACCCTACAAAAACGAAATCATGGCGACACTCCGCAACCATTTCAGAACTTCATCCATGGGTTGCGACCTGGATGTTGGTTCAGAATTTTTTTTAAGTCGCTTTAAAGTCACATTTTTCTTTTGGTGATATAACAATAAATACCAATTTTACAGATGCAGTGAGCCACTTTGCATGAATGTACATCGAGAAGTAAATACCAAATTATTAAAACAGAAATCAACATTCGTTAGTGCGGTATAATGTTTTCTCAATAACACTCGAATAGTTTTACGAGAATATTAGGATAAATAAAAATCAATATTCACTAGCGCGGTCAGACTATCAAAACAATTATCATAGCTGTTGTTCCTACTGCTGACGCGTAACAAAATGTCGTTTGGTCGCGGTTGGTCTCGGGGTGTAGCGCGCGATGTATGTATGTATGTATGTATGTATGTATGTATGTATGTATGTATGTATGTATGCATGTATGTATGTAAATATACACCGCGAGCTACACCAAAATATATTATGTAGCTATGCTATGCCCATACGCTTGGTTTTTCTGATATCGTTCCACATGGTAAAAATAAATCAATTCATTACTTCTGAATTAATCTATTGTTGAATGCACGTGATCCTTTCCTGAATTGTGTGAATTACACATTGACCTTACAGGGTCTTTGTTATCCAGACTTTTATGTATTTTTGGTTGTTTATTCGCCTGTTTTATTGACGAAATATAATGTCACATATAGAAAACAAAGTGTAAAAGTCAAATTAGGAAATGTTAAGGATGCGATCAATTTGATTTTTAAATTGCATGACTATTGTTTATAAACCTGACATTGTTACTGAATATGATTTATGCGATTCATGTGAACTTTCTGACCGTGAATAAAAAGAACCATATATTTTTACTGCTCAAATGTGAGAAAAATGGAAACCAGCGGAAACAAATAAAGTCGTGCCATGATGCATTTTGGAAACGAGATAAAAATGCACAAGTAAAATAGTCAGTCATTCAAGATGGCTAATATCATCGTATCTCTTTGTTGTTTGCGTGTTTGTTTATAGTGTAATTGACCTAATTCAATTACGTTTTTGTATTTCTTTGTTACAGAAGGTTTATTGCGTGTGCTGACATAAAAAAAAAAAAAAACGTTTTCTGCACACCATTATGTACAATAGTAGAAATTGTGTTCAGGAAACGTTTTTAATTGATTATGCAATTTCGCGAGGTATCTTCTTCCAATGATATGTAATAAATGCCATTTTTATTGTATCAAACTTTAAGCAATTTCCTATAAAAGAAATTATTGTTGAGGGGTGGTAATCAGTGTTTTTAAATCTAGTTTGAATCAATTTAATATTTTCATCGTTATTTATTTTTATTTTCTCAGGGAATGTCATTTATTGTCTTGCTATTTTCTACACAGGGGTCATTTTATCACAGTTTTTACAACAGTCATTTGAACACGCTTTTCATATTATTTACATATGATTCACTGGTCTCATGGTTTTGCTTTCTTTTTTTTCCCCCACACGGCTTAGTGATTAACACACACTCGCATTCCGTTCTTATTTTAATTCCTTTATGCTCTAATGTGCTGTTTTACTCCACCTTGTAAAACCTCGTCATCTTTCAAAACTCTAACTTTTCATGCTTTTTAATAATGTGTTTCGTGAACTTTTCTTTCATGAACCTCCAGGAGATGTCATCTTTGGTTGAAAGATGTGTTGGCTGAGACACATCATTCATTACATGGCATAATGTTTTAAGCTGGTTAAAAGCTGTTAAACAAGTCGTCACATTCTTTCCTTCCAACCACTATTTATATTAAATCTATCAATAATTTTGGTATTCAAAATTTGGTTAACATTCTATACTGTATGTTGACTGTTGTGCAGAGATAGAATCGATCGATCGAAAAATATGCCCTCTGTTTCTTATCTCTTCAAGTATGCCAGTAATCAAATAAACGGATTTAAGGGTAACCCAAAAACTTGCATGGAGCAAGTCTTTTGATATTGATCTAAAGTCTTATGTAGCAGGAATCGTTGATAAACCCGTTTCTCTAATCTTTAAGGTTTTTATAGTAAACATGGCTAAATTATTCATCCAAATTTTACATTTATCTTCTGGCAATTTTAAAATTCTTAGCCAATATCTTAAAACATGTTTATATCTTATACAATGCATACTAATTCTTCCTAATTGTTTATATACGAATGCATTTGGAGTAGACTTAGATGTACCAAGGATATATTTACAAAATGACAAATGAGCTTTTTCAATGTCATTGGCATCATAAGACCTTCCACACCTAAACTCCAGAAGTAAGCATGGGAGCTATCTTCGCGTCAAACAGTCGAAGCAATCCAGTTACGTGTAATCTGCCAATTTTGAAAGACTTCGTTTCAATATATCCACATACTTCAGCGCCTGCAAGGATAGAGTTTTCTAGCACATATACCAAGAGTTTTTTTTTTTTAAAGAACGTATGCATCCTAATTACCTTACCTATAATATGATTCAATCTTTATCTCTGTCTGGCCTTTTTACCATTTTTCATAACTTCTGAGATAGCCACCTCTGCGAAATACAACCACTCTTGTTTTTTTTTTCCTCCATATTCACCTTATATTTCCATGTTAGGCAATATGTATGCATCCTATTGATCATATTTGGTAACTGGTTGGCAGTGTCATATGTATGTATGTATGTATGTATGTATGTATGTATGTATGTATGTATGTATGTATGTATGTATGTATGTATGTTTTTATGTGTGTGTGTGTGTGTGTGTGTATGTATGTATGTATGTATGTATGTATACAGTGCTGTCTGGCAGGTTCCCGTATCCATTACTGAAGCAAAATGCTTACCGAATTCGGTCGATTGACGAAAATAAAATACTGAAGGTTTACAACTTGAAAAAAGGCAATTGTAACCAGAATATTCTGTTCAAAATAATATTAATTTTGGGCACACTGGATACCACCCCAGTGTTTTCATTCTGCGCACAGCTGTGAAAAGATGTTTATCCATCAGGCTATATAAATGAAATGCATTACTTTGGACTGTTTCTGTCAGCAGTTCAGTCGAGTAATTAGGTCATATTTATAGCTAGTTTTACAAATTTCAACGTAACAATGCCATTTAATGGCAAGAGATATAAATAGACCGATCTTGTAAAAACATTAGTAAAGTTCAACATTTTCTATATATATAAAAAAACAAGCTATTATGTGGAAGAGAAACAACAATGAATAGGATGTAATGTGTTTAAAACGTCTTGTTTATGGGGAAGAATTACTAAATAATTTAGAAACAGACTATACGCCAGGGAATTTCTTTAGAATGCCGTTCTAGCGGCAAGTTGACACGTTGGGTAGCATACGATATTGTAGGTGTGGTACAACTTCTTGCAAAACTGGAAACTTGAATTAAGATACAGAATTTTTAAGGTATATATATCCATCTTTTATATAATGCATATATTTGTACGATTATAAACGATACATAGTAAATAGGATTTTCTGGGTTACATGTTTAAGAAGGTCAATAGAGTGGGTCTTCATGTTGATATTTAGAAAGCATATTTTCATATGTGGGATATTTTGTGCACTTTATGAATGTCACTTTTCTTAATTAATGTACGGTCGTTCTTTCTTGATATAAAATGTGTACAAAAATAGCGTATCTTTGCGCAGAATTACCCAACGCGCAGAATTTATTTTCCCTTCCCCCGAACACTTGACCTGATCCAGCCCAGGTTTTTATATCATCCACCTTGTCCTGTAATAAACGTTCACATCAATACAAAATAATTTGTGTCTAAGTCAATAAGACATTTATGATTCAAATCTTGCAAAATTCACACCGAGTTTACATTTTTTATAAGTATAGATATTTTCCCTTTAGTATCACAAATAAACACAACTGCTAAAGGAACCAGAGATAAAATCGCTCAAGCAGATATAGAAAACAATAGTCTTCAATTTGTGCCTGAACAAACATCTATGCGAGTTGTATATCTATCTTCTTTATCTAAAGCTAATAAAACCGTTTTGTTGTACGTATATTGCTGGTACTTTTCATGGTATGTTTATGTGTGCAAACATACCTATTTATGGGTTAAGCGACTGGCTGGCAAAGAATTGGTCCCATAGGATATGCTGCAGATGAACTGTGATACATAAAGTGGGTAGTGCTCAAAGAAAAATAAGCACGAGAAAACAATATATATTGATTGAACCCGTGCTGCACATGTATGTGGTCATAATCCTTTCTAAACAATTAATTGAAATTGTTCGGTGATCAATCAGTTTAAAAAATACTACCTATGTAATAACCTTCAAACTTCATCTGAAAATAATCATTAAATACCAGATAGGGAAGGAATTCAAAGTGAAGACTAAGTCAGCGCGTTTCTGTTCTACTACAGCGTAGTTTGGATGAGTTATTTTCTCTGTCACCTTCGAAGGTAGAATGAAATGGACGATCTTAAATCATTCAAAGGACTTTATAAATACAATGAGTTCCTGTTCGGCTGATCTGCATTTCACAATTGCCAAGTTAGATGTAATTTTGCTTGGTACCCAATTGTCGACAAGTAATGAAGTTATTTATTATTTCGTTCTGTACACGAAATTGATTTATATATAGAAACTTGTCTCAGAAAGTTAAACCACTAACATAATAGTAATACACCTTCCGAATCGCTATCATATTTGCTGCCTGAATACCACTTAAATATACCAAAGAACATATTCATTATAAACAAAAAAGCATTATGGATATTCTACGGTAACAGTTATTGCCTACTACTACTACTACTACTACTACTAATAATAATAATAATAATAATAATAATAATAATAATAATAATACCAATCACAATGAATTAACAAATGTCAAAAATAGTCATAGTATTGAGTGATTTAGTGAAGTTCAGTCATTTTACGCTCACATGAATATGATTTTCTGTACTTAAAGTGACCCAACCCTTAGACTTTGTAGTTCTATTTTTCTTGATCAGTGCAGTTCTTGTGTGAGACATACATGTAAAACTGGAACACATACGTTTAAATAATTTACTGATTTACGAATCTAACTCTTTTGAGGTAGGCTGCTCACACAAGCTCCACGAGAATCTTCTTCATCCATGGGTTGTTGCAGCTGCGAATGGCAAAATACCAGCAGCGAATTATATGTGCATATCTGCACTTGAAGAGGTCTGCACACGTGGCGCTGCCTTTTTTCTTCCGATACAGCTGCTCCCGTAAAGATAATGGAGTCAATGACTTTTAAGTCATATTGGTTTTGTCCCAACTCCATCAAAACTTTAAGCTACACATATAATAACAGAAACAGACTTCACTTTTGCCAGAACTATGAATAGACAGCTAGACAGAAAAAGGATGGTCAAGCAATACCGATCACACCAAAATTAAGTCCTTCACCTGACAATCTGTCCAGTTTCTCTTCAAAACTGAATACCACAAATTCGAAGCCAGTATTCTGTATTAATCATGTTTTTGTGCCAGATATATGAGCTGTGCATGTCTTCTGTTCAGCTCTTTGCGTTCTGGATGCCATCTATTTAGCTCTTTGAACTGTACATTGTCCTCTGTGCAGCAATGTAAACAGTGCATGTCTTCTGTTCAGTTCGGTGTGTTGTATTTGTCTTCGGTTCAGCTGTGACTTGTTCGTGTCTCCTGTTCAGCTTTGTCAGTAGTTCATGTCGCCTGTTGAGTTATATGTGATGTACACTATTTCGGTTTAGTTTTTTGAGTAGTGAATGTCTTCTATTCAAATATATGTGTTGTGCATATCTTCGGTCCAGCTCTGTGAGTTGTGCATGTCTTCCTTTTAGTTATGTGATTTATTTTATATTATTTTATTTTCATAACCCACCTTGAATAACAAAATCATCCTCATATTGACATACTTGTTGCAAATTAATTATATTGCCTATTGCTTTCGTATTTACCTACAAATTCCTGAACTATGCATACATAACAATCTTCACCAGTCTTGCACAGTCCATATCATTTCTCTCCGATGTCTAATTTTATAATATTTTCATTCCATCCTCCACGGTTATTCTCCTTGTTCCATATTGACAGATAGTTCACGTTTTCTTGTCTCATGCGGCCTTTACGTACTATTTTCCTATACTTTCTTGTCATGTATCTTTCCATTAATAATATCCTCAAGATAACTCCCTATAAGAATTCCATAAGTTTTCTATCATTTTGCTTAATAAACTAAACTGAACATCTGTACTATACTTACATTGCATACGAAACATACCATTGCCAGCATTGTATACACAGCATGCCATACTCATACTGCATAGAAAACATACCATTTCCAGTATTGTATACAAAACATACCATACTCATACTGCATACAAACATACTATTGCCAGTTTTGCACACAAACATTCAATATGTACCATGTTCATAATGCGTGTAAAACGTACCATGCTCCTACGGCATACAAAACCTACCATGCTCATATTGCAGAAAACGTGACGTTATTATTTCATAGCACAAGAAAATAAATATTTCTGTATGTATGCGCCCATCTTGTGTGCTGTAATAATATTTCTGAACAACATTTAAAATGTACTTTTGATTTTTTATTATTTATTATTATTATTATTATTATTATTATTATTATTATTATTATTATTATTTGTAATTACAAGAATTTAGTTTTATATTTTGCAGAGATCGTGAAGTCAAGAAGATTGAAACAGATTACATGTTATGTATGAAATGCCTTCAGTTTGCAATGGCTGTTCATAACTTTTTTTTATGTATTTCATTTAATTTATATTTGATTTAATTTAATTGTTTGTAAGTTTTAAAAAAAAATATTTTTAAATTTCATTATTATGTGTCAAAATAATGTAGTTTTGTTTACTAGGAATTTGATATTTTGCAGAAAATTCAGTTTGACCTGACTCTAATTGTAAACATCGAAACTTTGTATCGCATACTGTCCTAGTTACCGAAATCAGAATTCACCGAGACAAGTAAACAACTTTTTATTTTTATCTCATTCTTAGAGTAGAATGATTGGTTTTGTCAAGGTCGTACTGGGACTACGTGCTTTTAGACGTAAATACTTCTCGAAAATTCTGGAGAGTTGACCCTAATTCGGGAATCTGTTTTGCGTTTATGGTTACTGTATAACCTTTGTTTATGGAGCTATTTCTCAGTTGGGGCTTTTTCTTTACGCTGGAAAGTGTGTGTTTGTGACCAGTTTGGGAATTACATTTTAATTTTCATTCGAATTATTTGGATTCTAAACGATTAATGATTTTTCCTGGAAATATTAAGAAGCAAATCCAAAAATAATCCAAGATTAATTGACGAATAACATTTTAGTAGTCCTAATAATAAAATGTTCTAATGATTTCAAGTTCGAGTCCCGACGAAGAATCCACGATGACGTATGCTGTAACCTGTAGTGTTGAAGGCTACATTTCCTTACAGAAACAAGAAATATCACTCCGGTTTTGGAAATCAGAATTTTTATACATAAAAGCTGCCTTTGTTCAGGAATTTCACATGTCCACACGTATTTTCCAGGAAAGAAAAGAATTAATCCGTTTGAATCCAAGTAATTTGAAATAACTCCAAAACAGAACGACATACAACTTCCAGTGTAAGAGCCCAAATACTGAGAATATCTCTCCAAAACAGAGGTCATATCGTATTCTAAAAAGCAAAAGTGGGTCACGTGATCATGTTTTAGAACCTCGTCGAAATTATTTACTTGTTAAGGATCACGTACACACAGTGTGACCCTGACGAAAACCACTTATTTTACTCTAAGAAATAAAATGTTTTAAAAAAAATTGTTTATATCTTAAGTCAATAACATGTAATGAAAAATATTAAAAAATTAAAACTGACAAACAAACAATTAAATTGAAATTAATATATATTAAATGAGATATAATTAAATCAAATATACATAACATACTGCACTATTAGACGAAATGATTTGAAAACACTATTAACGTGACTTATTTACATCATTAAACGGAACAAATGCAAACAAACAGATTATGATTACGAAATTGGTCATCTCCGGAAGTAGCTTATATTAGAGTCTAACTATGCTAAAATACTTACTCATAGATGAAACAAGCGTGAATATCTAACACTATTGTTATTATTATTATTATTATTATTATTATTATTGCTCTTGTTACTATTTTTATTATTATTAGTAGTAGTGTAGAAGTAGTAGTTGTTGTTGTTGTAGTAGTAGCAGTTGTGTAGTAGTAAAAGAAGTAGTAGTAGGAGTAGTTCTTGTTATGTTTTATTTGAAACACAGAATTACTGGTATAATAAACAAATTTCGCTGCATGTCATTACAGCTAAGGCTATGTCTCTTACAACAGTTGGTTTGAAGCAACTGGAAGGAATCGGAGGTTCCAAGTCCTTCCATCTACGAGTCAGGTGCTACGCCAAAAGAACTATCCCTCTGTCCCATAGGACTGTCAAGCCATCAGTCTTATGGAACAAAAGTCAACAAGGCTTTTAGGGGTATAATCGTTGCTAAACTGATCATGAAGGGTCTAGATAATCCTCAGTCATAAATATTTCACAAAAATGTTCAAAATGAATGTGCCATCAAATAATCTGAAATGAATAGAATAGTAATCTTCATTGATACAGTGTGATTTGTCGCCAAAAAGACTGGGCCTAGGTGTCACATAAATGGTCATTCAATGATTGACTGGTGTTGATACGTATTATGTAATATAGAGTTGATGCATCGAATTTAAAATAAAGAAATAATCATCAATCAATGATTTCAGTAGCCAACGTATCGATCAATCGATCCATGGTTCACACAACTAAGTATATTCGCTGTTATAGTTACAAAAATATAATCTTTAGCAAAATAATGCGATTTCTTTCTCCTAAGCGAACATTCCGTAATACGCGTTTCCCGAATCATTTTACTGTGTCATCAAATCATATACTTACATTTTGTCTAGCCTGAGAGAGAGAGAGAGAGAGAGAGAGCAGTTGAGTCCAACTTGCAAGTAACATATACCTTGGCTGCCTTCACACAATATCTTCAGCAGATCAGAATCTATTTTGTTTGTTCTGTTGATTATTACTAAACAATTTCATAGATCCCACTTTGTCGGCGCATTATGCAACTGATATGTGCAGTTTGCGTTTGACGAGCATATGTGGTATTATGTAAAAGTACCCTGATGAAGGGGCTATTGTTGAAATATTTCAGATGATGTAAAGAGGAGTAATTATTACACGCGATGCTTCAAATTATGTCCAAAAAATGTATTCAGTATTTTCTAATTATGTCACGTTGTATGACTGTGTAAATTGCAATGCCATTAACCGTAAATACTCAGCTCAGCAATCTGTCATCATCATTAGATTGAAAATGTTAAGAAATTGATAGAGTAAAAATTGTCATATTGATGATAATGTCGACCATGGTGGTCTTACTAAAATGTCTATTAGGCACAGATCTGTCACACAATTTTCTGAAATGGCAATTTGACATGTTTCAAATATACTTTCTCTCCCTAGTGCAAGTGTCTGACATGTTAAGGTCCATTAAATACATTAATTCCTAAATGTAGTTAAGTTTGGACTTAAATTTAGGTCTGAAATCCAGCGATCTCATTAGATGACCTATAAACTGACCAATCAGTTAGGACAGTAAATTACGTCCGGAAAAGAGCATGCGATAGTCTGTACAATTCATTAAGAAACCTGCTGTCCCCGTTGTAATTGACACGTGCTGCTGATGACCGATGGTAGATTACAGATTAAATCTGACTGGTGTGAAAACTAGATGCTTAAAGCAGTTATAATGGTCTACATGCGCACTCACATGACTTGTTTTTTGTTCTTCTAAATTTAACTTTGTAGAATAGAATGGTATAGTACTTAAGTCAAATACCTAATACTTAATGAAAATCACCACTACAAATAATAGTTTCTTTATTGCTCGAGACATCACCTTGCAACCAGATATCGCAATCGGTAGTTTCCGTAAGGCAAAACGGATGTGGCGTTATATCGGGAATATTGCTTTTTACCTTCAGTGTAGTTGCATTCAATAGTTGGAGCCATGTGCGAGATAAAATGGTAAATAAAGTGCATTGTTGGAAGTTTCAACAATTTGATAAGAGAGGAGTCTGCATCATTTCATGCTTATCCTGTTCTAAGGAAACTATAGATTACATAGAAAAGACTGAATTGAGCCAACCAATGATAGACGATATAGCCAGTATCAGAAAGCGAGATGTCGGTACCGCCTACCAAATGAAACATTACCAGACGATTCTTGACATGTGCTGTTCCAAGTGTGTTTTCCCGCCAGGTAACTCCTAGTCCTTACATAGCAGATCAACAATAATGCATTTGACATATTTTTTATATATTTCTCAATTTGTCTGTACAATATCGCTCCAAATATGTCTAACGAACGAAATAAATATGAGTTGGTGGTTTTAGTGAGAGAGAGAGAGAGAGAGAGAGAGAGAGAGAGAGAGAGAGAGAGAGAGAGAGAGAGAGAGTGTGTTATCTAATCATGCAATCCCAACTCCGTTCCCCACAAAAAAAAAATTTCCTGCTTTACCGTGCCATGAGCACTTGTTCAGCGATCGTACAATCGACAAGGAAAGAAAAGTTAGATTTTGAAAAATATTGTACATTAGTGCTTTAGATCTATAATCCTGACGGAATCCACAATCGCGAGTGATTTCCAAGCCTTATATCAAGGCTGGAGATCTACAGGGTGTTGGCAACTGGTTGCTATCGCTAACGATGGCAGATGTGACAGCCCAGGCCATGGCGCAAGGATTGGATCCTTTAGTATGCTTGTGATGATCTGGTTTCAATTCTTGGATACTGAGCTAGTACAGGTAATCTGTGTGCTTGTTTACCGGATGTAAATTAAAATATTGATGTAGGCGAATGTTCTGAGGAATCCTTCAGCTTTGTAATGGTTTAAAGTTCCATATACCTGTAAGTATTAATTGTTATTACATTCATGCAAGAAAATAAGCAGTCGGACAATGAACATAAAATTCTGAAGACAGGCAGCCAACTCCACTCCCATTAATAATTACTTATATTGCCTCCGTACTCACAGACACAGAAGATAACAGACTTTAGCGTTTGCAAGGAAACCCAAATTATATCCAGGTATGAATAGGGAATCAGAGTTGATTGCCAAAGAAAAGGAATGGGAGGATGTGAGGAAATGGATATGGAGCATTTAGAAACAACTGTACTGGTGCGGATCTTCAGCTGAACCGGGAAATGGTGATTTAAGTAATGTCACATGGCAGTCTGAAGCTAACCATATCCAAAACAGGCACGCGCATGAGAATAATAGTTTCAATATTGCCTACCCCAGGACAGTCCACGTTACAAATGGTCAAAGCCTAGTATGAATTACATTTCATAATAAACTTGATAAATATACAATAACATTAAAATAATGTTATAATCATGAAAAGCTTACATGAGACATCCATAAAGTAAATTGTAAAGATCCTCATAATTCAATTTACATCCACAGTACTTTTAAAACGACCTTTATTAGTACCTTTCTTTTTATGAAATCGTGTTTTTTTTTCCTTTCTGCTAAATAATACAAAAAATAAAATTGGTATACGTTTTGTCATGATTTTTCCAATATAACATTTTTTCTGATCTCTCTTTAGGAACAAAGGATTGTGTGAAGATTTTAAAAAATGTAGCGGTTAAGAAACTGGAAAAGACACCCAGAAGTGATCACCTTGCCACCAGACTACACATCGAATGTGTTCCTCAATGTTAAAAAAATTTTGGTCTGAAAATGTTGGCTTTCTATTATTGTGTAACGGGAAACATGTCAATTCATTCCAGTTGATATATGTTTTTACCTTTATAATCACTATTTCAATAATTAAAAAACAGGTAAACATAATTTTGACGAGAAGCGTTAGATGTCTCCTAAAATTCCTTCAGTACAAAACTATTCTCAAGTAAAAGCTGCTTAAGAACAGAGAATACAATTGTTGTTATTATTTTAATTATATAAACTGCCACAGGTTTGGATATAGTTATAGAATTTAGTTTTCCGCTACTGTAAGTTAAAAGGTAAGAGAGAGAGAGAGAGAGAGAGAGAGAGAGAGTTTTCAAATCATATCGTATGATCAGACATAAATTGATATTGTCTATTACAAATACAATATACATTATAATGTGTATCATGTTGTAGAACATAAATTTGATACATAACACATTTTCTTGGTTACTGGTGAAATAACGGTTCACACGGTTCCCAAACGAACATAAACGTTTATTTCTCTCCAAATCTGAGTGCAATACATTTTCAAAATTATATTAGTTCTTCATGAACAGCTTACAACCAATAGGCATTTTTTCTTTTCAATCTACAGATAAGGAGATGGAGTGTATGGCTAGGATGGAGTGTATGGCTAGAAGAAAATATAAAGGAATAAGTTGCTCGTATATTTTACATGTACGTGTACCTCCCAATATGCCTGAATTTGCACCTGTACGTTTACCGCCCAATTTTTGCAATTGGTACTACACATATACATATTTATAAACACAATCATACTACAGCCTATTTACCACATAACGTTCCCAAAATAAATTAAATATAGTTTCTGGAAATTTTTGCAAAAAAATTCATTTATCGGTATCAAGCATTTTTATTTTATATGACAACAAATTAATTGGTAATTTTCTATAAATAACACGACATTATGATCATTGTAATTTTGAGCTTCTCGTTATTGTATAAATTTTAGGATATATTTTAGGCCCCAAATCCATATTCAAATTGAACATTTCATTCCATTTATTTCCACTAATTGGTTTAACTTCTGATTTCAAATGTAATTTGTACGAGTTTTTATACCCTTTATTTTCATAAATATGATTTAAAAATTTGAACGGATAAATGGTCTAGCCGGGTTCGTTACACCTAACCGTGACGTTTTACAAAAGAGCTTTTCACATTGAATTATACCTTGAAAGTCAAGAACGTTCATGTTGAGACCATATTGAGCTTTGAAACTGTAAAAGGTCAATAATATTTCCCAGATCTGTAATCATATCATAAATGCAGGTTGCATTATGTTTAAACCACTTATTATTATAGACAATATGTAACTTGTCAATATGTGAGTTCATCCATAATGTTGTCTGCATATTTGTGTTTTTTTATTAACATGTTCTTGGTCAATAAAATATCACTGTAATTAAAAGGCATTTTTAGTTCTTTTTGAGAATGATATTTCTCTCATCTCCTAATAGGAACAGATATTTAATCTTGCATATCTCATATTGAAACAAAGATACAGATTTGCTATTAGAAAGAAAAACTCTACGGATCTATGCTTTTGCAAATCTAATACGAATTTAGTAATGTATATCATTGCTACACAACATATATAAACGTTTTGAAGCATACTTTTTATCCCTTTAAACGTGTCTAAAGTTGGCAAATATTTAATTTAATTCCCTATTAAACATTTTCGGAGGAGTTTATAACGAGATGAACAAGCGATTAAGCTTTGGAATAATTGAAGTTTTCAGAGCTGTTTTTTTTTTTCTTCTTTCTTTTCAAAAAATGGTGCTAAAGATCACTTTCCCCAACGTTTGACAAATTTTAATAATTTCTAGTGTCATTTCAAAATTAATCTTTACCCATTTTATCAAAATCCAGCAATCACTGTATGCTCAAAAAAGTAAATTCAGTCACATAATGTAATATGTACCTATGTTGAAATGCTGCTTCACTGTAGTTCTTATTTACTATCCAACTGTTTTGGTAATGTTAAATTTCAGTCCGGACATCCTTCCGAATAAACTGAGAAAGTAAGAATTCGAGAAATTCAAAAGAACCAACAGGAATTAAAGTTTTATCACCTGCAAACTGTGACACATTTTTGACCAGTCATTTATAATTGATCCAAAATTTAAGAAAGTTCAAACGTTATGAATAAATTTTCATGTAATAGAATCACATGTCTTCTACAAGATCAGTTAATATTACTACATCTGGAATTTGTAACTCTTTGTAATTTTTACAAAATAGTACACGATTTTTGTATTTTCTTAGCTATATCTTATTTGTACAGTGAGTGTCAGATATTATTCCATTTAATACAGACTTCGATCCTTTGTCAATACATTCTGGTTGCCTGTAACATTATGTGCAGAAACTGGACGCCAGTTCTTCAAGTACTGCTTTGGTTTATCCTCCTGGGGTATGCAAGTTATTATGTCTTTTCTCAAAACAACTCTGAAAGATCCAGTGTTTTGATTCTTCATTATTTGCTGTAACTAAAAATTCCCTAATTAGAATACAAAAGACTTTTAAACAAAATGGTATGTGAAACCAGCTGATCATCGTCTCGTTATTTTTAATACCTGTCAAATGGTTTAATACTTCTGTAAGAGTAACATTGCCTTCTAGTCTTAAAGATTGCTCTTGGTCAAGCCTAGGAATTTTGTAGTTTTTGAGAAGGTCCTCTAAGTTGATATCTTCTATATCTTTTTCTTCATTATATAGATTATTATAATGCTCTTTAACTTCACTTAGAATATCAAACTGACTAACAATTTTCATTTTCCTATTTAAGTATGTTTGTGTTTATTTTATTCACATGATTATTTTTTGGGTAGATGACAAATGTGTCTTGTCAGTTCCTCCACCCCACCCCCTTGAACCCTTTTCACTCTCGATTTAACAATACTTCCTCGATACTTTCATGTCCTCTCTTTCTAGACAATAATATTCCTAACGTGTATACAGCTTCATGGATCCATTCCCTAAGGAATAAATTGTTGGAAATATTCCTTCATCTATTTTAATTTATATGCATTTTTATATGAAGTATATGAAATGTTTTTTCAATGATTTCCATCAGCAATCTAGCTAGAAATAATGACTCTGATATAGCATATTTTAGACCTGAATTAAATACACGGCCAATATTTCCACCTTAATCAGTATTGTAATTATATTCCCATCGTAGTATTTTTATTTCATCAATATATTATTATTGTTCCTGTAATCTGCCATCACATTTCCACAATTACGACTCCATGGTCCTAAAACAAGTAATACAAAAGAGTGAGAAGCATCAGTTTTGTAAATTTCAGCAAGTAGTTTATTTCCTTCGAATGCAAAGTGAAAAGTGTAAAGGAAACTTACGGCATGGAGAAATAAACCCCCAAAAATCCTAGAATTTCGAACACAAGTCCTAATGATTTATGTTCTCAACAAACGTTTTTGATATTCAAAAATAAATCGAACGCTGGAAGTGTTGACCTGCCTATGATGGCCTGTGTTGTAGTGATCTGTCTACAGTCCTTATTTGAACGATTATAATACAATCCAATAATGCGTCCTAATCTGAAATGTCAGAATCCAAGTCTCTATTTCCAAGCATGTTATTTTTCGCACTTTGTATTTCCAGAGAAAGCGCTCCTGCGGCATACTGGATAGAGAGTCCGCCTAATATGCAGAAGGTCGAGGGGTCGATCCATGGCCGAGTCATACCAAAGACTTATAAATATGGTACTCACAACGGCCTCGCTAAGCGCTCATTATTAAGAGGTTAGTTAAAACTTGTCGGCCTGGTGTCAGGATAAAGTGACGGGGTGGGACATGAAGCTACATGTCTGCGGCATAATGCCTTAGTGCTAGACATCACTATAAAATGCCACACTGCAGACATCGTAGCGATATGACTGAAAATGTTGTTAAAGCGACGTTAAAAATCCAAATATCAGACACACACACACACACACACACACATTTCCAGAGAAGAATAACTTGAATTAAATAATTTAAAAAATAAATTCCAGCCCAAATACAATATTGGAGATAATGATACAGCTGATTCTGTTCAGATTTAAAAGCACGAATAAATACTTTCTAAGGAAACAAGATTATGCAGTCCTCTACCTGACTCAGCTCAATGTTACGTGTTTAGGCTCAAATAAACAAATGCACAAGAAAGAGTGAGAACAACAAGCTTTAAAAAATTTTAACAAATAATTTGTTTCCCTGAAAAAGAATGAAATCACAAATAATCCAAGAATAATCTATGACTAAAATTTTAGAACTCCTAATAATGAATTGTTATAATGATTTCAAGTTCGAGTCCCGACGAAGAATCCAAGATGGAAGGCGATGACGTATGCTGTATCCTGTATATTGTGGTTGTCTACAGTTCCTTGTAGAAACACAAGTTATCCGGTGTTTGAAATCAAAATAAAATTTTTAAGAAATGTCTTGTATGAGCAAACAAATATTTCCATAGAAACGAATTAATCTTTCAGAATCCAAATAATCTGAAGAAGCATTAACCTATAACTCGAAAACTGGCTACAACAGAAGGAAAGGACTTTACATCAAGCGTTTTTAAGCCCACACTGCTCAATTTCGGAAATACCTGAATTGCGAAATAGAGGATCACGTGATCATATTTACATATAAGAAATCATTAGCCCCAGTGAGACCTTGACAAAATCCAATCATTTTACTCGAGAAAAAAGGTTGTTTACTTCACTAAAACTATTTAGAAGCCTAGGGCAACGTATTCAGTAAAGCTTCGATCTCACTATTATTACTCCCACAATAAAAAATAAATTCAAAAACAATAACTTGTTGACGTGACTTTTACCAAACTCGAACTAAGGTCGGGAACCAGGTCAGCCCTATGTGTTTACAGAAATGAAGAGTCAAGGTCAAACTATTTTCTGGAAAATGTACAAGTTCCTAGTAAACAGAACTACATTATTTTGATATATAATGAAATTAAAAAATAGAAATATTTTAAAATTTCCAAACAATTAAAACAAATATAAATTAAATCAAATATGCGTAACATCACAATTAGAAACTATTACCTAATGGAAAATTTCATTATGAAAGGTTCCACATGTTTACAAGATAAACTCTTAGTCATAATTAGAACGTGTAATACCCAAATTTTAATACAGAACATGGTTAACATACTGTCCGTGACTCAGGCAAAGATAATAATCCTAATGGTTAACCAACACCATAAAGAAAATATTTGCTATGTATTAGTTGTCTACAGAATTCACAACAAAATCAATCATTCAGATCAGGAACAAAATGAATTTGATTTTGGATTAGGTCATGTCCAAAATTACATATGATGATTATTTTTAAAACAATTAAAAACCCAACAATTAATGCAAATTAAATATATATAACACCAAAAACATTTACCTTTTGTGAAATTATTTGAAGACAAATGTAATATTATTATGGAGTGGTCAGACTTATAACTTGTTTAAATTGTCATTTTCCTACGTTTTACATGAAAGACTCGGACAGAATAAAGAAATCCAATCTACCTGGTTTTAGAGGAGTTTTTCTTCTCCATGTATATCTCTTTAATTCTGCGTTTTAGAATTGATCAACTAAACCAAACGTTTCTTGTATAATTGAAATTAAGGTTTTATCATTAGGTCTGTTTACATTTTTATAGTTTTACAAATATTTTTCCTGATCATGAACCAAGTTAAGACACACACACCCCGCCATGATAATAGACTCACTTTCATTCATATTCATGTATAATATCCTTTATATAATTTGTATAATTTTGGATTATCATTATACATACATTAATTAAAGAGGAGTTGTTTTAGCAGTTTTAATATTTGATGCAAACCACTAGGATTCTTTTTTTGCATTCTGTTATATCATATTTAAAGATATTGCAAAGAATACAAACTCTTCGAGAGTTTTACCTGTAACAAATATATATATATATATATATATATATATATATATATATATATATATATATATATATATATATATATATATATATATATATATATATATATATATATATATATATATATATATATATATATATATATATATATATATATATATATATATATATATATATATATATATGTGTGTGTGTGTGTGTGTGTGTGTGTGTGTGTGTGTGTGTGTATTAAGATAATTAAACCCCATTCTTACAGGTTTTCAAAGTATCAATATGTGGCAGATATTATTTGCCTCTTTAATCTGTCCATCTCTAATAGTATAAACAGTGGAGTAATATATGAAATGCACCATGTGATTAGCAGAGAGTGCAGTCACAAATACTGCATATATAATACGAAGAACATCAGAGATTTGTTATATGCAAGGAAAAGGCTCACCCAGAACTCACTTTAAACTGGAAGTGACAGGTAAGGCATTAATTAGAAAAACGTTGAATACAAGATAATATACTTTTTAAGCAACGCACAAAAGATTTTTAAAAAAAAACAACACATAAGCGTTTGTACAAATACATGCCAGATTGTAAAGTCTTTGTTTAAAACAAAATCCATAAATATGTTGAAATTTGTGTATTGATTAGTGATGATGTTATAAGGGCAAGATAAAACGAAAGATACGAAAGGCATCCAGATCATAAACAAGCAAACCAAAAAGCATTTAAATTTAACCTAACCTAGAAAATAGCTCCAAAATTGCTAGTACTACAAAAGCGCTCAGCAATACGTGAATGAACAGTTGATCTAGATTGAACTTTTTCATTGACATTTTAACCAACCTGATATAACTTTCCTTGAATATCACTGGATGAGCTATGCCACGTGAGACCATATAAATCACAAATACGGTGTACTTCGCTTCGTGCATACAGGGTACCTCCGCCATGTTAGATTTTGCCAAACTGACTTGTCTCCCTTTCATTCTTTATCGTTGCAACCAAACGCTTGGATATCTTAATGCGACAGAAATTGTTTTCAGTAGAATAAATACTGATAATAAAACCAAGTCATCGTGCTGCTAATCTAATGCCGAAGAGAAGCAAGATCTCAAATTTGACGAATGTTAAAGTGTTATATCGGTTTAGTTCGTTGTTTTTGTCGCTGTTATTTCAGTCAGCTGCAATGGATTTATGACAAATTCACCAAATAGCGTGTTAGCGACGGTATACAAGATTTATTGGGCTAGTGTAAAGTTCGTATTAGAGCGTCGAGTCCAGAAGGAATTTCACACTGACCCCATAAATCTCGTATATGGTCACGAGCAAAATAGCGAATATTAGTATTACCATTTAATGGTACCAAAAGCCAAATAGTTGTTATATGGTGGCAACTAAAAGTAAAGTTCTAAAAATTCAAAAACGAAGAATTTCACATAAAGGTAGGAAAACAAATCCTTCCAAATAAATGTAAACATGAAGTACAATGTTCACTGAGAAACTTATTTAAAATGACAAATATCCTTAGTTTGACATCCAGGTTCCTGCATTGGTTAAAAAGTTAAATATATTACCATCCATTTTAAGAATGTTTCATCGAAAATAAGTGAAGCAGGGAATTAACTATTTATGCAAGAAATGCCCGATTAATGTGCAATTGAAGTGGGAGAAATTGTTTTACATAATCGCCACCGAAACTGTGATTTACTGTAATGGGTGTACCTTTCCAAAACTCAAAGCAACTTTCGACGATAACATTTTGAATATTTTGAGTATGAATATTAGGGTTGAATCGTAAATACTGTGTATTTCGGTATCTTTAATGCCTTTACAAAACATACATAGATATGGTTCTGCCAACAACAAATTTTGCTCTCGTGTGTGTGTGTGTTGTTGTTGTTGTTGTTGTTGTTGGAGGGTTTAACGCCATTTTTCACCACACGATAAGCTATACATGGCGGCCAGTATTAATAGTGGACGAAGAACCCGGGAAAACCCCGTAAAGAACCACCGACCCACGATAAGCTACTGGCAAGCTTTCTCACATACCCACATTGGCTGAATCCGAGACTCGAACCCACGCAGACAGAGGTGAGATGGCAGTGATCCGTAACGGAGAGCGCTTTAGACCACTCGGCCACTCGAGGCCCCTGTGTGTGTGTGTGTGTGTGTGTGTTTGTATGTATGTGTGTGTGTGCGTGCGTGCGTGCGTGCGTGCATGCGTGTGTGTGTGTGTGTGTGTGTGTGTGTGTGTGTGTTTTAATTTTGTCCTTAAATCATAACAAATATTTATTCATCTATCATTTTTGAACTTGGATATGTCCTCGTCAAAGTTATGAGCGAACCGGTAATTTACCTTTGTTCAAATGTTTCCTCACGCAATTAAGGTGTATTTAATGTTGAGTTCGATACAACTTAATTTAAAGTCTGACCTATGCTCATTGCAGAATTCAACACAACTTAAATTAAAGCCTGCCCTATGATCATTGCAGAATTCGATACAACTTAAAGCCTGTCCTATGTTCATTGCAGAATTCGATACAACTTAAAGCATGCCCTATGTTCATTGCAGAATTCGATACAACTTAAAGCATGCCCTATGCTCATTGTAGAATTCGATACAACTTAAATTAAAGCCTGTCCTATGTTCATTTCAGAATTCGATACAATTTAAAACATGCCCTACGCTCATTGTAGAATTCGATACAACTTAAATTAAAGCCTGTCCTATGTTCATTGCAGAATTCGATACAACTTAAAGCATGCCCTATGCTCATTGTAGAATTCGATACAACTTAAATTAAAGCCTGTCCTATGTTCATTTCAGAATTCGATACAACTTAAATTAAACCCTGCCCTATGCTCATTGCAGAATTCGATACAACTTAAATTAAAGCATGCCCTATGCTCATAGCAGAATTCGATACAACTTAAATTAAAGCATGCCCTATGCTCATTGAAGAATTCGATACAACTTAAATTAAAGCATACCCTATGCTCATTGAAGAATTCGAAGCAACTTAAATTAAAGCAAGCACTATGCTCATTGCAGAATTCGATACAACTTAAATTAAAGCATGCCCTATGCTCATTGCTGAATTCGATGCAACTTAAATCAAAGCCTGTCCTATGTTCATTGCTGAATTCGATACAACTTAAAGCATGCCCTATGCACATTGCAGAATTAGATAGAACTTAAATTAATGCATGCCCTATGCTCATTGCAGAATTCAGTACAACTTAAATTAAAGCATGCCCTATGCTCATTGCAGAATTCAATACAACTTAAATTGAAGCCTGTCCTATGCTCATTGCAGAATTCGATACA
Source organism: Sinohyriopsis cumingii (assembly GCA_028554795.2). Lineage (NCBI taxonomy): Eukaryota > Metazoa > Mollusca > Bivalvia > Unionida > Unionidae > Sinohyriopsis > Sinohyriopsis cumingii. Next base: position 101,132,363 of record CM068832.1, read on the forward strand.
ACTTAAATTAAAGCATGCCCTATGCTCATTGCAGAATTCGATACAACTTAAATTAAAGCATGCCCTATGCTCATTGCAGAATTCGATATAACTTAAATTGAAGCCTGTCCTATGCTCATTGCAGAATTCGATACAACTTAAATTAAAGCATACCCTATGCTCATTGAAGAATTCGATACAACTTAAATTAAAGCATGCCCTATGCTCATTGAAGAATTCGAAGCAACTTAAATTAAAGCAAGCACTATGCTCATTGCAGAATTCGATACAACTTAAATTAAAGGCTGCCCTATGCTCATTGCAGAATTCGATACAATTTAAATTAAAGCATGCCCTATGCTCATTGCAGAATTCGATACAACTTAAATTAAAGCATACCCTATACTCATTGCAGAATTCGATACAACTTAAATTAAGGCATGCCCTATGTTCATTATTGAATTAAGCGAGATGGACCTTTAGACAGTACATATATGTATCCTAGAAAATCCCTTTAGTGATTTTATTCTCTACAATATAATCTGCAATGGTTTTGCTTAAAGACACATGATAACATACTTATTCATCTTATATCTCCACCAAATCTACTCGCGATTACATTCTCTGATTCCCACCAACTCTTCTCGGGGTTCTATTTTCTGATCAAAAAAAAACTCAGATCGGGGTTATATTATCTGCTGGTCTTTCGAGTGATATCACCAGAAGTTATAGATAAATTTCTGGCTTCCCGTTTCATACTTTGGAATTATCTGCTGGTCTTTCGAGTGATATCACCAGAAGTTCTAGATAAATTTCTGGCTTCCCGTTTCATACTTTGGAATTCAGTCAATGAACTGTATAGACTTGAGACTTCAGACTGATATCAGAATTTAAAATTTGAAGTTTAGATGTTTGAATTCCACCTAGCGTTTTAGTACTAGTCTGGACTCTCAAGGATAAATACTGAACTTAACTTTATTATTATTATTATTATTATTATTATTATTATTATCATTATTATTATTTTTATAGTTGTTGTTGTTGTTATTTTTGTTTTGAGCTTTATGTTCAAGTCAGAAGTCTGCTGTCTAATGAATAAAGACTTACATCAAAAAAGTTAGCACGATAAAGGAAGCAAAATAGTGTAACGGGAACTGTGAAGTCCAAAGAATAAAGTTTCAATTTTTAATTGCAAAGTCTGAAATTTGGATCATATGTTTGAAGTTTAAGTGTGAACTTTTATGTCTAAATTCCATTCAGTGTATCCGTAAAGGTCTGAAGTGAAAATAATGAATTCTTAAGTCTACGATTCCTCCAGCGCTTCTGCAAGATTGAAGTTAGCGGAACGAAGTTAACTGCCTAATGTGCGCTATACAAGTGTGAAGTCATAAGTCTGTAGGTCCCCACTGTGCTGACATAAACGTCTGATATTTGATGTCACAGATCAGAGGTCTAAATCTGAAGTCTCAAGTTCCAACCTCTTTGCAGTTATAATTAAGTATTCCAAAGTTGAAAACCTCCCCCAAAGAAAACTTCCATAAAAGTTGTAATTTAAACATATGAAGCCTAACGTCTGACGTCCCTCCGAAGTTTTCATGCCGGACCGTAGACTGAAGTACGACACAAGATGTTTTATAAAGGAAGTCAGAAGGATTCTACGTATTCCGTAGGTATCAGCTGAATTTAATTATTTTCATGCAGGGGTTTGGCTTTGTTTTCTTTTTTTTCTGGATGGTGTACGAAACGTAAGTTTTCTAATGATGTCATCCTTCTATTGATTCGAGTAAATGCTTCTGCTTTTTATATCTCCATCTACATATTTCTAACATAACAGTTTGTTCCGTTTTCTTATTTCTCTCTTTATTTGTTTCTTTCCATATACTCGGAAGATGTAACACATCCGTCCATGTGCCATAAAATAGGATTTCCGGCTTCATTAAAACATTTGTCTTCTGCTTTGTGTCAGTTGCTCTCTAAAAGTAAAAGGACCCCACCCACAAAACGCCGTTACGAAATGGCTTAGGGCGGCCTCGAAATCGCAGAGTTGTTAGTTCCTAATCATTCAGAGCTAACCAAAAGTATTCATGCTGAGACATAAAAGCTGAAACGCAAAGAAAGAGAAAATCTTCTAATATTTCGCAATCTCGTGGTAAAAAATATTTAGTACAAGGTTCGTAATTTGTAGTTCCTCAGAAACACTACCGTTTAGAAATGGCGCCTCTAGCATTGGGGCATCGTGCCGGAGACATTTAGCATCATGTTCCACACAGTCACATTATCGTGACACCAGGCCGACCAGTCCTAACACTATGCTCTTAATGATGGGTTCCAAACGATGCAACTGCTAGTACCATTATTTTAAAATAAATCTTTGGTATGATTCGGCCGGGTTTCGAACACGCGATCTCCTACATTCGAGCGTACGTTCGAATCACTGGACCACCGGAGCGGTTGCGACAATGAAAGCAAGGGTCTATAATCGGAGAAGGAGCTGAACTAACATACACTTCAAAGTGTTGCTTTGCCAATATCAATGCCAAGCATTCCCTCTCAGCTTATTTAATTTCTTAAGTCAATACTGCACCAATTCCAGCATCACTTGCATCAACGAACATTTTAAACGATTTAATGAAATTTGGATAAATTAATTGTCAGATTTACATCAGTGAGCCTGTCAAAGAATTTACAAATTGTCTCTTGGTGATCTTGCCTGGTCTCATTGTATGACAGTTATCTAGACCAAATGTAATCATGCTCATTAAACGTTGACAAGTACAAGACGAACATGTTTTTACTCTAATTCCAACATTTTTACTGTAATTCCATTTTCACTTTCACTCGCGAGCTGCTTGACGGGTATACAAGGGATGTGTCCAGAACAGAAAGGAAGAAAGACATTATTATCTAAACAAATGCAGAACATCTAATATTCGGGTTTTCCAGTATTCAGATTTTGCACTGACTAAATAGGCAGCTCAACTTTTCTTTTCTTTTTTTCTTCATTCTTTCAAATGCACTAAGATGGGAAAGATTGGATATTGGTAATTATTCGCATTAACTTATTTTACCAGGCCTTTTTTACGAGATTGTTTTAATTGCTTCGTATCAGTTACAAGAGATCTGTGACTATCTTACATTTTAAGTGCGATCACAAAAGATATCGATGCTATGTTTGGCATTGAGTACTTAAAAATAACTTTAATTTAAACTGCGGTCTAACTACATCTGTCCACTATAGTGTGCATGGGATCTAATTATTTCTGTCCACAATAGCGTGCAGCATTCTCTGTGCAAGGGTGATCGACGTTTTCCACAGCAGTTTATTTCATTACGGTCATCCAACGGGTAGGCGAAGATGAGACTTCAGAGAACGTTTGTGATACCATTTTTATGACTTATTTATGAAGAGGATCTTTCTCCTTACCGTGCATCCATACCTTAACAGATTAACACCATAAGGATTTACAATACATGCACTATCAAACATCAAAGAAAAAATCTAAGCAAATCGTTGTGTACAACTTCTGGAATCTTCTGCTTGACTTCCAGTGTATATGGATCTGCGGTTTAATTACCGTATGGAACTGTTAGTAACTCTGCAAGTTTAGCGTTAGGCCCTTGTTGTAGGACTTAACCAGAAATTTTATTTGCAGCGAAGGACCAGAAAATAACTCAAACGAATTGATTTCTCCATTAGTGTTGTGACCTTTTGTGATTAAATCTAGTCTGGCACAACAATCAGCTAACATTAGTAACTCGGATAGAAGGATAGAACTAAAGTTGTACGAGAAAAAAAATTAACTCAATAGAATCATCACACTGTAACACCAATAGAGAGAGTGATAAACATTCTCTAATCAGCCACATTGAGAATGACACACCCCACTGAATCCCCATTACAGAGAATGACATACACTCACTGAATCCCCCTTATAGAGACTGACATACACTCACTAAATCACCCTTATATAGAGTGACATACAAAAACTAAATCACCCTTATATAGAGTGACATACACTCAATGAATCACCCTTATATAGAGTGACATACACTCAATGAATCACCCTTATAGAGGGTGACATACACTCAATGAATTACCCTTATATAGAGTGACATACACTCAATGAATCACCCTTATATAGAGTGACATACACTCAATGAATCACCCTTATAGAGGGTGACATACACTCAATGAATCACCCTTATAGAGACTGACATACACTCAATGAATCACCCTTATAGAGGGTGACATACACTCAGTGAATTACCCTTATATAGAGTGACATACACTCAATGAATCACCCTTATAGAGACTGACATGCACTCAATGAATCACACATACAGAGATTGACACTATATTTGAATTACCCACATAGAGACCGACACACACACACTCTGACCCAGACCTACCTAGAATGTCACTCTCTCGGTCAGCTTCACATACATGGACACATGCTCTCTCAATCATCTTGTAGAATGACACATCCGTTACGAATCACCCAAATACACAGTGAAAAATTATCTGAATCACCCTCACAGAGACTGGCACACACTCTCGGAATCACCCTTTATGGAGAGTGACACACACGCACTCCCTGAATCAACCTAAACATAATGACACGCTTTCCGAGTCTTCCTCACAGAGAATGGAACACACACTCTCAATCACCTCATAGACACTAACATGCACTCTCTAAATCACCATCATAGAGATTGCTACACTTTTTAAACCATCTCCATAGACACTGACGCGCACTCTCTGAATCACCCTTTTCACCCCTGTAGTGAATGACACATTATTTGACTTGTTTCAATATATTTAGATACACCTGTATTCTACATTATGTTTTTGTATATTTCTAAAATATTCTGGTTTTTTTTTAAAGGAATACTAAAACAATTTCCCTTATGAAGGGCGATTTTCGAAAATGCTGCTGAATGAGTACTTAGTTACATACCTCCATAGCTCGAAAGATAGATAGGCAGGTTGAGTGTGTGTGTGTGTGTGTGTGTGTGTGTGTGTGACACAGAGAGAGACTATAAATCTGATTCCACAAAATTCACATTATATATAATACATCAATGTGAGAGAATACAATAAAATGTGTAATGCATTTTGCTTTCACCACAGATAATGATACAATCCATAATTCATCTTATAGTCGTAATATGTTCATGTTATTGCTCCTATAAATAAGTACTGAGCGAAACTGGCGCGATGTCAAATAATGTGTTTGTGTGTGTATCAATGCGTAAAATGTATATACAGCATAACCAAGTCTATGTTTAACCAGCGTGATTTTTTTATTAATGCAAAAGAAGCTGATTGGAATATTGTATGTCATAACTATTCGCGTAGCTAGGATATTTGGGCCCCTATGCAAAGGAGGATATTTGGGCCCCTGTGTAAAGCAGGATATTTGGGCCGCTATGCAATGCAGGATATTTGGGCGTCTATGCAAAGCAGGATATTTGGGAACCTATACAAAGCAGGATATTTTGGAACCTATGCAAAGCAGGATATTTGGGCGCCTATGCAAAGCAGGATATTTGGGAACCTATGCAAAACAGAATATTTGCGAACCTATACAAAGCAGGATATTTGGGAACCTATGCAAAGCAGGATATTTGGGCGCCTATGCAAAGCAGGATATTTGGGAACCTATGCAAAACAGGATATTTGCGAACCTATGCATAGCAGGATATTTGTGAACCTATGCAAAGCAGGATATTTGGGAACCTATGCAAATCAGGATATCTGGGAACCTATGCAAAGCTTACTGATAGTTCAAAATTACGGAATTTGATGGGTGGTATATTGCATGTTCCAAGTTTCTAAAAATATAATTTGTTTGGATGGTCTCGTGGTCCCCTGTATTCGTGGACCGTTATGCTTTGCATACTCTTGCTGTATGGTAGCTACGCTGTATCATTTAATAGTATACTGCAATCTAAACCCCTAGTACGTGTTTTTATATGAATATGATACATTTTAATGCATCGTGCAATGACAACTGAAGTCTGGTTCTGATTGGTGGAATTGTCATTATAGGTCAGTGTTTCTGATTGGTGGAATTAATATTATATGGAGATTATTTATCCTTTGTCAACGTCTTCAGATAAAGATATCTGGTGGTCTTGCGTTTGAGCACATATAAATTTTAAATAAAGTTATTATCATGCAAAATACGCCGTACAACTTCCACTTTTCACCGACGGTTTCCTTAACTCATTTTTTCATTCCAGTAGTAGTAGTAGTAGTAGTAGTAGTAGTAAATAAAAATTAAATTACAATAAAATGTGTCGCCTAACTCTTGTCAACCTCTAGATAGTATGTTAAAACCCTAAAATCAGACTGAGTCACACAATGTCAAGTATATATTTCGGAAATAAGCTAAATTGTCATATCTCGAAATTAAAAAAAAAATTGCCTGTTATTGACGTGTGTTTGATACTTTATAACTGTACATCCGACGGCAACTTCCAAAGTAGTGTCATACATCTGTGATGAGTATTTTTCATTGCGTATCTTGACTTTAAAGAATCTGATATTTCTATAACTTAACAATTATATTGATGTTTATAACACTTTTCCGTGACGAAGTCAGGATATTATGGGTACGAATTATGTATATACCAGCACTGGCCAGGAAATTGTGGGTACGAATTATACATGCACAAGCTTTGGCCAGGAAATTGTGGGTACGAATTATACATGTACAAGCTTTGGCCAGAAAATTGTGGGTACGAAATAAGCGTATAACAACCTTGGGCATGAAATGGTTGGTATGAATTATGCATATACCAGCCGTGGCCTATGTACTTTACCGAGAGTCTCTAAATTCACGCTGTAAACGAGATCGTGTTGCCAATGGATTTAAGGGGGCAGGGTCCAGTTTTTATGTACAAATTTAATGCCGCAATCAGCGACCTAGTATAAAAAAATCATAAAAAAATCAAATACACAAGTGAGGTCAAAAAGGTCCATATTTTTAGATACCTATATTAAAACAAAGCATAAGAATAGTATTCACTTGACCAGAGAAGTCAATGGCAATTCACAGCAGAAGAGGTTTATTCACCCCAACCCCTATTTTATACCTGCATTTTTCACATCCAAATGCCATTTTTGACAGCATGTGGTGCTCACAGTGCAAACGCAAGCCCTTTCCCTGGATGAAAATTTTGAAAAGCATTGTCTACTAAATAGTTTGATGCAATTCAGAATAGTTGTCATCCAAGCCGTTTTTGAGATACTCTAGTTGCCTTGAACCCACGTGTCTACTGCTATGGGAGGCTAGCTCTTCTTCCTAGCCAACTATTGGTATTTCACTATCAACATACTGCAGAGCAACTATGAAAGGTGTACATGCCTGACATCAATTTCAAGAACAACACAAGCCCAAAACACCTAGTTCACAAATATATCCATATCTATAAATACTAAACAATAATAGCTGAAAAAGTCACACCCTAGCCTTAAGTTAAGAAATTTGCCAGGGGCCAATGTACGAAACTGGACCCTGCCACCTTAAGACTTTGGCAAAAAATGGTTTATGTCAAAAGTTGTGTACATATCACATATTTAGACATGATCTAGTACAATGGTATAAAGGAAAACTTTTTGTGCACAAAACTAAAAATGGTATTATGCTTTTGAAAAAGTTACCTCTTTGCGGCAAAAAGCACTTGTTATTTACATTGTGAATTATGACTGACTGCATTTCTTGAAAGATTTCAAATTGTTTGCAACCTACAATGCTTTTGGTCTTTGTTTACCACCATAGCATCAGTACAAAATCAAAATTCCTTTACAATGTTTCATGAATGTCAAGAAGAGATCTGGAAGTTATAAATTTTAGGAGGGAATGACAGAAATGCTATGTTAGGTGTCAGTGACAGAAGTGAAAAGTTTCTATAAACTCTTCTAGCAAACTTAAAGAAGTCACACATTTAAGTAAATCATGTGCTTTAGAAGTACTCTTAGACTGATATAAAAGATGTGGTTCCTAACTTTCCATTATCATTCTGGAGATGCTAATAGCAGCATCAGTGTTGTGTCAGTGTGTGTTGGCGGGGGGGGGGGGGGGTAATCGCAACACAAGTCTAGCTAGTCTGGAGAAGTCAAAGTTTAATCAATTAACATTAGACAATGCTGGAATATTGATATACTGATGTGTGGGACCCTAAAACTTACAAATTGACATATCAAATAAATTCATTGATACATAGCCAATGAAATTGACCATACATATACAAATTACTCAATACAATTTAACAGAGAAATTTCTTCTCAGACACCAATTTACTTACAACTGACTTTAATGTTTTCTGGAATTTACAAAATCATAGTAAATAATAAGATAAGGTATAGAACAAATATTTAAAGTGGAAAATCTAGTTCAAGGTAAAAATCATTTCACCGGCTTGGCTTTCGATAAGCACGTACCATAAAACAACTCCTGCAGAAGATAAATCTGTCCGTCAAAGTCACTCTCTTGTGCACTTAGATCAGAATGAGTATCTGGATGAGATTGAAGCTATTGTTTCTTTCAGCATGACTAACCAATTAATCCTAATCTCCTACCATGCAAACTGAGACCTGCAAAAAGAAAAGAAACCAGTGATATTGATGTACATTTAACATTCAGTGAAAACATAAGACTTTCAGAGGAGAAACTGTATGTGTATTGTCAAATGCATGAAGCTGCCACTTAATTTTAAACTTTTTCCCCTTTGTTAACTGAACCTAGAAATTTCAAGATATATACATAACACTGAAACATTTTCTATTATCACCCAAGTGTGAGATATGAATCTCTTATGTCAACTTCAGAGTGGGGTCATGAAGGTAGAAACTATGTCGGTGTGCTAAAACTTTCATTCTTTTCACCAAAATATAGCAAGTAATATGCCATATGCATCATTATTTCTAAGACCGTTCCACTGGTGACATTAAATATTCACAACAGTATGTTTATGTATGATTCCTCTGAATTCTATCTGCTCCTGTGGAGTTAAATTACTTTAAAGAATACATGTTGACATGCTATGCAATTGTTTAGGTGTGTCTGTATTGAAATGTGAATATTATTCATAAAAATAGGGCTGCAAAACCTTGACAGCTACAGAAAATGCAAGACAATACATTATGGTTACCATTTTGTTCCCATATTTAGTAAGTTAAGTCCAAAATATGCTACTTTGTCATGATGTAAACAGTTCTCACAAGGAGGTACAAAACACAGTTACCTCCCTCTCCAAAGAGCATTACATACAACACTAAGTGATATATGGAAAAAGGAAGGAGATAAAATAAAGTTAATGCATACAAATTATTTAAATAAACACGAAGAAACAAAAAAGTATAATAGATGTGGCTGACTGCACCATCAAAAAACTGTCAATTTTCTTTAAGGGGCAGGGTCCAGTTTTTATGTACAAATTTAATGCCGCAATCAGCGACCTAGTATAAAAAATCATAAAAAATCAAATACACAAGTGAGGTCAAAAAGGTCCATATTTTTAGATACCTATATTAAAACAAAGCATAAGAATAGTATTCACTTGACCAGAGAAGTCAATGGCAATTCACAGCAGAAGAGGTTTATTCACCCCAACCCCTATTTTATACCTGCATTTTTCACATCCAAATGCCATTTTTGACAGCATGTGGTGCTCACAGTGCAAACGCAAGCCCTTTCCCTGGATGAAAATTTTTAAAAACATTGTCTACTAAATAGTTTGATGCAATTTAGAATAGTTGTCATCCAAGCCGTTTTTGAGATACTCTAGTTGCCTTGAACCCACGTGTCTACTGCTATGGGAGGCTAGCTCTTCTTCCTAGCCAACTATTGGTATTTCACTATCAACATACTGCAGAGCAACTATGAAAGGTGTACATGCCTGACATCAATTTCAAGAACAACACAAGCCCAAAACACCTAGTTCACAAATATATCCATATCTATAAATACTAAACAATAATAGCTGAAAAAGTCACACCATAGCCTTAAGTTAAGAAATTTGCCAGGGGCCAATGTACGAAACTGGACCCTGCCACCTTAAAGGGGTTTGGGTGGAGTATTGACAGCCATGTTTTATATTACAGTTGTATTTGCTAAGAATATTTTTATTTTATGCTGTTTCAGTTAAAAAATTTAGGCATAAAGTTAAATAAATGCGGGTGGTATTGTTGCAAACCGGACTAAATAAATTAGTTAAATAGCATAGGAATCACAAATATTGGACCAGTTTTTTCTGCTTTTTAAAATAAATACACTTATACACTGCAATATTTGAAGTTGTCAACAAAACTGCCTTCTCAAAATTAAAAGATCAAAATTAATGAAGACAAAAATAGCAAACCATATTAAATGTTTGGAGACACAAAAGAAGTTGTAATTCATTTGTCAGTATGTGTGAAGACTAACAGTGCATGCCTCAGTGTATGTGAAATCTATTTGTATGTCTCATTGTGTTAAATCTAATAGTGTATGCCTCTTTGTGTGTGAAGTCTACTAATATATGCCTCAAAGTGTGTGAAGTCTATTTGTGTCCAAGTGTTTGAAGTATAATAATATGCATACCTCATTGTGTGTGAAATCTAACAGCGCATGTCTCAATATTTTTGAAGTCTAATAGTGTAATCTCAACGTGTGTGAGGTCTAATAGTGTCTGAATGTGTGAAGTTTAATGGTATATGTCTCAAGGTGTGAAGTCTAATACTTTTTGTCTCATTGTATGTGAAGTTTAATAGTATATGTCTCAAGGTGTGAAGTCTAATACTTTTTGTCTCATTGTATGTGAAGTTTAATGGTATATGTCTCAAGGTGTGAAGTCTAATACTTTTTGTCTCATTGTATGTGAAGTCTAATAGTGTATGTCTCTGTGTTTGTTAAGTCCAGTAGAGCATGTTTTATTAGCATATCACTGATTCAGAAGTAGTAAAGTGGTTTGCAGATGTTTTTGAATTGATGCGGATCAAATTGGTAAAATTAAACATTCATTTATTTTTTCGGTTGTTTTTGTTTCTAAATAAAAAAATAAAAAAATTCAAATATGTTAAACTAATGCATTTTTATTTATTTGTTGCGTAATAACATTGTGTTTCATTTTTAAATCTTCTTTGACAGTTATCCAATAGTAAAGTAGTGTATTATTCAAGATAAGCAGCGAAAAATGCAAAATATATAACATAAACAAACTTCTCAACTCCCAGAAATCAATCCCTGCGTTTCATTTGATTTTATGCGTTAAGCTGCACTCTTCGACTGTTAAAGGGAACGGATGATACTGGATGTGATGAATATGGACTCCCTGTGTATGTTAATAGTAGTTTGGGTTTTGGCGTTTAATTGCACATCAATACTTTGAAGGTTATAATATGCAAGGATATATCACAATAATCAATAATCGATCTGGATAAGACGAAGCTCTTCGACTGATCTACCGCGGCTCCCTATAACTTGTCGCAAAAAATATAAGCTAAACACTAGAATTAAATACCCTGCTACATTGGTAATGGAACTGGTACAACATATGCGACATTGATGATATATGCAGAGCATCGGAAAATGGAAGTTGACCAATAAGAGGTCAGGAAACGGATATTTTCTTTGTAGTCTTGTTCTGTGCAAAATCTAAAAGTCTTTTGATGTTTCAAATGTATCATTGATATATTTAAAACCAATACCAAGTTATTTGTTATCTGACATGTTATACATGATTTTAAGAGAACAGCGTAACGCTAATTTATTTTGTGTGTGATACGTGATACATGATTTTAAGCGAACAACTTAACCCATTTTTTTTTAAAAAAAATTTGTTATCTGACACATTATGTATGCTTCGATCTCCGGCCGAGTCATATCAAAGACTTACAAAAATGGCACTGACAGCTGCCTCGATGGGCGTTCAGTATTAAGAGGTTAGTGTAAGGACTAGTCGGCCTGGTGTCAGGATAATGTGACTGGGCGGGACATCATGCTACATGTCGGCGGCACGATGCCTAAGTGCTAGACATCACTATGAACTGCCACAATGCAGACATCGTAGTGATATGACTGAAAAATTGTCAAAGCTACGTTAAAAATTCAAAATCACATCACATCACATCTAAGAACAATATAACGCCAATTTATTTAGTATGTGATACGTGATGAATCTTTTTAAGAGGACAACATAATCCCAATTGATTTGCTGTCTGACTCGTGATACATCATTTGGAGAAAATAACATAACCCTAATAAAATTGTTATATGATACGTGATACACATTCCCAAGAAGAAATTCAACATTTCCAATCTGATACATGTTTCAGTATAACTAGTAACACACCATCGGATAATAATAAATAGCAATATTCCATCGTTTCAATAAAGACAATGTTCCATCTTGTCAATAAAGACAATATTCCAACTTGTCAATAAAGACAATATTCCAACTTGTCAATAAAGACAATATTCCAGCTTGTCAATAAAGACAATATTCCAACTTGTGAATAAAGACAATATTCCAGCTTGTCAATAAAGACAATATTCAAACTTGTCAATAAAGACAATATTCCAGCATGTCAAGAAAGACAATATTCCAGCTTGTCAATAAAGGCAATATTCCAACTTGTCAATAAAGACAATATTCCAACTTGTCAATAAAGACAATATTTCAACGTGTCAATAAAGACAATATTCCAGCTTGTCAATAAAGACGATATTCCAGCTTGTCAATAAAGACAATATTCCAGCTTGTCAATAAAGACAATATTCAAACTTGTCAATAAAGACAATATTTTAACGTGTCAATAAAGGCAATATTTAAATGTCAATGAAGCATATTTTCCAAACACGAAGGAAGAAAGTAGAAGCAAAAATAAAGTATGGGATGGAATACTCGTTTTAATAGTTATATTTTATAAAACATGCATAAATACATGCAGTGTTTTATCAAAATCACATCAAAGGGAGGGGAGCTGGGGTAACAACAATAACTTCTTTAAGTGAAACTTTTTAAGAAACCTATATTGCATTCGATTTTTAAAAGATGAACTTTAATTTATGTCATTCTTTTCTTCGAAATAAGTAGCGCTGTATTTAGTAATCTTTAGTAAAACGAAATATTTTGACAACAAACTCCAAATGTTAAATTTAAACTTTTCATATGTATTTCATTTGCTGCTAACATAAAGGTAATTAGCTGACATATTTCATATATTTTCTGAATAGAATTAAGGAAAAAACACAAGCATTGGTTAAATCATTTGGTAACTTACTTTGTTTGAAATGTAACTACATTGACAACAACAGTTTCGATGACGAAATATTTCAGAAGTCTCTTATTAAGCTAAATACATTCATTCTTGATTATTTTCTTCAATTTCTTTACCAATTGCTGAATAGGAGTAAATATTTACACGTTACATCTTAGGGGGAAAATTTATACACATATATATTGTTTTATTTACCTCTTTTTCTAAATTAAATTGAATGCAATCTGATGTTATTTGCAAAAGTCTTTATTTTCTATTAGCTCGCTCCATCTCGTCACTTGTACAATTCAAGCGATTTTGACTCTAAAAAGACATAAAATATCAATAAATTCTAATAAACATACTTAATTCTAGACTGTTATTACGAATAGTTCTGCGTTCGACTGACCATTATAATCGCCTTGGGTGGAATGGATACAGTCCTTGTTACAGGGCCATTCCGTTTTGTATTATCTAGCGATCTAATCTCAACGATGCGATTGATATTTTGAATTTATGTTCAAAGTCCATTAAAGTCTATTAGTTAATGGTACAAACCTTTTAAAGGATAACCTACACTTAAACCTTAGCTAAGTTTCCTAATTTATTACGCAACTATTCTACCATAAATCTATTTGTCCCCAATCTATACTTTAGAACTTTGAAAACATCATTGACACGAAATTACTGACACTAAAATGGTATATATATATATATATATATATATATATATATATATATATATATATATATATATATATATATATATATATATATATATATATATATATATATATATATATATATATTTATATATATATATATATATATATATATATATATATATATATATATATATATATATATATATATATATATATATATATATATATATATATATATATATATATATATATATATATATATATATATATATATATATATATATGTCTCTGTGTGTGTGTGTGTGTGTGTGTTTGTGTGTGTGTGTGTGTGTGTGCTGCACGAATTTCTGTATTTGTCCGTGTGTGTGAAACGATAGTAAATGAAACATACTAATTTGTCCACTGATAAGTAGTATTAACTCCTTTAATATAATTTTTACTGACATACATACTTTAGGCAGTATCCTGTGACCAAAATACTACGTGAAATAATTTTTAAAAAACTGATGATAGCTAGCGACTGTTTGGTTAAACCTTTTTCCACCAAATATGGCGGGGGAAAATATGGAATGCATCATCCAAAAATAATTATGTACTTCCTTAATTTTCCTTGTTAAATTATAACAGCTATCTATGAGCATTCAGTAAGTATCATACCCATAAATCCGAAGCGCTCCAAAGCAAAAACAATAATAATTATTATTGCTTTTTGAAATCTAGGACCTGTACAAACTGCACAAAACATATGGGTTATTGTTTTAGTCATTATCAATATCAAATAATAGGCATGTGTTGTGTGTGTGTGTGTGTGTGTGTGTGTGTCTGTGTGCAAGCGTGCGTGTGAGTTTATTTTCTTAAATAAAAAAAATGTCAGCATTTACCGTAATCTTCGTTTCTTTGCAGTTATTTGACATCGAAAAGTTATACTTTGAATGCAAAATTACTAGAATGAAGTTATTTAAAAATTGTTATGTACTTATTTTCATTTGTTCATTTATTTATTTCCTTATCCCATTCCGATTTTTGAAGTTTTTAAATTGTTGTAGTAAATGAATATATAGATGTTCCATTAATTATAATATTTTTCTAAACTTTATTTATTTATTTCGTATATTTTGACACGATAAACACTCAGATTTTAACCGTACATCCATTATCAATTATCCATCCGACAATACTTTCGTGATCAGAGTTGTCTCTTTTTTATTATTATAATACTATTATATGTGTTAGAACTTTTAGTATAAATAATGAAGTCAATATGTACAATACAACTAGTGTGCTTGAATGTGGTACTTGTCTGAATCAAACTGTACATAACTGTGCCAGCAACATTATTTTCTATTGAAAGTGCTTGTTATCAGATGACCAACTGGCCCAATAAACATTTTCATCTTATTGTCCTCTTAATCATTCTTCTCCTCCTCATTCTCCTCCTCCTTCTATTGAAATAATGAAAAATAAGTTATCTTTGTATTTGTATAAGTGGAAGCGATACATAATTTTAAAATAGTATAGAGACAATTGTAACCAAAGCCTCTTCTCTTCTCTCTCTCTCTCTCTCTCTCTCTCTCTCTCTCTCTCTCTCTCTCTCTCTCTCTCCTTGTGATTCTATTGCAGAAGGGATGTATCTTGTGAAAATATAGGAATTATAATGAAACATTTGTGTGTGTGTGTGTGTATATATATATTATATATATATATATATATATATATATATATATATATATATATATATATATATATATATATATATATATATATATATATATATATATATATATATATATATATATATATATATATATATATATATATATAATCCTCTTGATGGAAAAACAAAAAGTCCTGAATACAATTTCTTGATAATTATATTTTGTAACAAATGCTTTAATAATTATCAATGCAATATAGCCAATAATATCAATACCAAAATGAATATTTTTAGTATAGTTCCTAATATATTAACACCAACGCGATTTTAATTACATTCCATAAGTAACTGAATAGAAAAGGCTAGTTTTTGAAAACCTTTTATATATATATATATATATATATATATATATATATATATATATATATATATATATATATATATATATATATATATATATATATATATATAGATAGATAGATAGATATAGATAGATATATCTATATATATATCTATATATATATATATATATATATATATATATATATATATATATATATATATATATATATATATATATATATATATATATATATATATATATATATATATATATATATATATATAATTATTATATCCATATAGACACCAATATCAGTACCAAAATTACAATTATTTTAAAGAATTCCAATAGAGGATGAGAGTTTGTTTTAAAACTTCTAACTACATGGCATGTGTAATAATAAACAGTCTCTAATGTATCAGTGATAGCGAGTGTTTATACTTGAAATTTTTGTATTAAAATTATCATTCGATTACATTATATCGTATTTATTGTATCAATATTTTGTAAATAATAATAATAATAGTGTAGTGTATTTTATCTAGTATTTTTCCTTCAAATGTCTGGCTTTTAATTTACGCTTATTACTTGCAGATATTTTGCCCACCGTCACAATTCTATCAAACAATCTGTCAGAATACAGTTATAGGAACGGAAGGCAGTTTTAATATTAGGTTTCCAAGATGAATTATATTTCAGAAATTGTATTCATGAACACCACCTAAACAAGCTGGGTGTGAAAAATTATTTTTTATTTAAAAAAATTTATTTTTTGCGTTATAATTCTTCTGTGCCTTTCAATTTCAAATTCTAGAATTCGAAGATTAAATGGAAAAAACAGCTTAAAACCCGAAATGTTCAACCCAATTCCGTCTCTAGTTACTAAGTACTGTAAATTTAAGGCAAGGTCCTTTAACTGCTGTATTTCTTTAAATTTCTCCATCGTTAATCCTTAAACACAATCTCTCCTCCATCGTTAATCCTTAAACCCAATCTCT